>JAPFBL010000301.1:0-12500 GCA_026182355.1 Hermatobates lingyangjiaoensis
TTTTTTTTTTTTTTAAAAAAAGGCAGAATAACAGTCAATTCGTTTATATTTTGCTTATTTGTAAAGGTTTTGAAATTTTTTTGCGTATTGTTTTTTTTTGTCTATTTGTTCTTTAAATGCTCTGTTGGAGGTATCCTCGCAAAATTATTTTTTTTTCTTAATAATTAATAAAAAGTAATTTCTATTAAAAAACAATAATAATGGCTACGTTTATGGTTTTCTTTTACTTTATGTGGTGTTTATGGTTTTGTTTATTGTGTTTTTGTTTTCTGTTGGTTGATATTTCGTAGTTGCATTTATTTTCACTACTTATGTCGTCAATAAATTACGTTGGCGTATAAACAGGAGTGTAAATCTTCAAGGAACCCATCTTTGAATTTATATATATAAGAGTTCAAAATTGAAGATAGATAGCACACAAAGTAAAGAAACACACTTACAAACCAATTTCGGCAATCCATCTTCAGGAGAAAAAGAAAGGGAGACCCAGTACGTTGTAGACGCAACTTCTAGTTACCCGTTACTATATAATATATATATATATATATCAATGATCAAACCACAATAAGAAAATGGGAAAACAAGACTAAGATCTTTCAACCGTAACAAGTGGTCTTCGTCAGAGTCAAAAACCCAACTGTTGGGAGTCGTTTTTGCTCTGTTATATTTTAACTGGAAATCCAACCCCGCTTAAGAAAATTATTAATCTACAGCATTAAGTTCAACTTGTGTTGTCTATTTTATGTATTGTTGTTGTTGCGTATCGTGAAACCTTTCCAGATGCTATAGTAGTAAGGCGTGGGTTCGTGTCCAGTAGTTCACCTTGGTCGCTCTTTGTTTAAAGTAAAACACTTTTAAGAACAAATACGCTTGATTTTGTATTTTATTATAAAGACATAGGTGTACTGGTATGTAAATCAAAAGTTTAATCTTACCTACGGGGACGGGGGGCCAGGCTAGCTCAGTGGTTACGTGCTCACCCCTGAACTGATAGGACCGGGGTTCGATCCTCACCTGGCCCTCGATTTATTCACGCGGGAGGTGAATAAATCTGAGCGCGTCGTCCATCGGAGAAGGACGTTAAACTGTCAGTCCCGAGGCTGTACGATGTCAGGTACTTGTTAAAGATCCCTACTCTAAATATATTTGAGTTAGGCAAAATTAAGTACTCCCACTGTAGAATCAATCTTCATTGTGTGGTATCACAAAGGGCCAATGCTTGGCCTACGTGTGTTCCCTTGTGGAACTAACCTACCTACGGGGACAAGGTAGCACAGTGGTAACGTGCTTGCCTCTGGACTCTTGGGTCCGGGGTTCAATACCCACTCTGGCTCTCGATTTATTCATGTCGGAGGTGAATAAATCTGAACAAGTCGTCCCTCGGAGAGGATGTTAAGCCGTCAGTCCCGAGCCTGTATGATGTCAGGGTCTCGTTAAAGATGCCTCATCTAGATACACATGAGATTGACAAACTTTAGTACTTCCAATGTAGAATGAGTCTTTTACATTGTTTACAATTATAGGAATCAGAGTGCTAACCGTTTTTAATCTATTAGGATTTTAACTGGTTTTGTGTTTTGTATCACAAAGTGCCAATGTTCGGCCTATATGTGTTCCCTTATCGGACTGTCACTGCAACCTAACGTTACCTAACCAGTGTTGCCAACTACCAAGTGTCAATTCGGGCTAAAATAGCACGGAGGTTGAAAAGAGTTGAATTTAGCCATACCTAACCTAAGCTAAATATATACTAACATGCCGTATATTGTTATAGTTGAGGGTGTTACACAGCTTTGCAGATTCAGTCGACTTACGCAAGGCATGTTACACCCTCATGGGTCTTCCCTGGCGTCCAGTTTAATCAATATTTATGTAATCTCGCCTCCCTGTGCTCTTCTTTATTCCAACTAGCTAAATATTTAACCAGTACAAGAGTTAAAGATTTTTTTTGTTTACCCAATTTTCCTGAACTCCTTCATAATATTATGTTTATAATTCTCGATTATTTTTAACTTTCTTCTTTCTTTCTTTCTTTCATATTATTTTATTATTTATTTATACATTAACAAGATTTAATTTGTAGGATCTTTAAGTATAAATAAATTTTTACTTCACTATGGTGGATTTATTTTCCCTTAAATGTAAAACAGAAAATGTTGGACTCGCAAATTGACAAATCGTTGACTTAATGCCACGGATTTGGCAACAGAGCCTGGGAAATTTGCATACTTATGTTGTAGTCGTTTAAGATTTGGGGGGGGGGGGGGGGGTTTAAATTATGCTAACATAAGACTTTGTAGCTTGAAATGCTTTTATCATAAATTTTGTTTATACTTAATTATCATAACATGGAAGTTGTTTTATTAGCTAGTAAAGGTTACTTTTCATCAGTTGTAGCTTGAGTGAGAATAATATTCACTCATCCGAAACGTCAGAAGAAATTTGATCATACTGACGTCATAGTGATGAAATTTCATCTCCTGTTACACTACCGTGACCTCCCTATGCACAAATCCTAGTTACTCAATCGCCTAATTTAATACATGCATATTATTTGTACCATTTTAAATGATACAGTAACATGGTACTATATTACATAAGGGCTTTGGTCGAATGTTCGAAACGCGTTGTTTCATTGTGGGACTGCCACTGCAACCTAACCTAACCTAACCTACTTTTTGATCACACTTTGTATCTTGTGGTGAAATATTGTCCTGTAAACAACATTTTTTTTTTTGGAATATATTGAAACAATTTCATGTTCTTTCTCCATGTAATGCTTCAATAAAAAGGAGGTATTTTTAGTATTAGGGTAACGGCCGCACTGGGCTTTTAAGTGCCTCGAAGCCACAAGTGTTGTTAAAAAGCACAGCGGCTTCAGCATTAATAATCTTTTTAGAAAGATGTTCTATTTGCCTTATTATTTTCTTATAATTCACTGGTAGCTCAAATAATATATATTATAATATATATATAATATAAATATAATATAAATTATATATATATATATATATATATAATTATATATATAATATACATGATAAACGAAAAACGGTCCGACAGGACATATAACACTTGAAATAAACAGTGACACATAGACTGAAACATAACAAAAGACTCACTTTTCAATTCCGACCACCATTACGGTCGAAATATTGAAAAGTGAGTCTTTTGTTATGTTTCAGTCTATGTATCACAATGTACGAGGTGTGTAAATAAAGTAGTGAGACTGATTTTTTTTAAATTTTCTCTTCAAATATAATTACAATGTGATATTGTCACCTTCAAAATAGTTCCCTTCGAAAGCCACACAGCGCTGGAGACGGTCCTTCCAATCATTGTAGCATTGCTGGAACTCGGATTCTGGAATGGCCTTCAGCTGGTCGGTTACAGCAGTTTGTATGTTTTGTAGTGTCCCGAAATGATTCCCTTGAGGTGATTTTTCAATCTCGGAAGAGGAAAAAGTCACAAGGACTCAAGTCTGGTGAATAAGGAGGCTGAGGAGCAACAGGAATGTTTTTACTGGCCAAAAACTCGTTTATTGAGATGGCAGTGTGACAGGGCGCGTTGTCGTGATGCAACACCCACTTGTCTTTGATGTTTGGCCGCACACGAAGGACTCTTTTTCGAAGTCTGTACTGTTCCCGATCATTCTGACTGTCAAGAGTCGATCTGAACGCACAAGGTTCCGTATTCTGTTGACATTTTCATCGGTTTTGCACTTGAAGGCCTTCCGCTTCGTGGTTCATCTTCAATCGACTTTCTTCCTTCTGAAAATTCCTTAAACCACCGAAAAACCTGTGCCCTTGATAAAACACGTTCTCCATAGGCCTCCTGAAGTTTTTCAAAAGTTTCGGTTGCATTATGTCCAAGTCTGAAGCAAAATTTGATTGCACACCGCTGCTCAACTTTGAGGTCACTCATTTTTAAAACGCTCAAGAAAAAACCATTTCACGAAAACCAACGCTACGGACAAACAAATGACTGTGGCGAGTTCAGATTCATACTGGAGGCGCATCACACGTGCACCTGACGCTACTCAAGGCCACGCGTCTCCAGCGTTGCCAGATCGAAAGCGACGTTGCCAGTCTCACTACTTTATTTACACACCTCGTATGTCTATGTATATGTTTCTTTCAAGTATATATATATATATATATAATGATATATATATAATTATATTAGCAGATAATACAGGGAATTCTAAATGAATGGAGCAGTCTGGAATGTCGACATGGTGTGTTGACTGGCATGGTACAGAGAACTAGAAGTATTCGTATATGACGGCTAATCAGAACACATTAAAGTCTTCGTAACTACAACAGTCGGTAAATCTCTACAGTGGAAACCAGTATCAAAAGAATTTGTAAAAATATCTTTATAAAGGATTCTAGTTAAAGACGTTAAAAATGATTGTTACAAAAATTATCGTACAATATAAAGCAGTGTTTCCCAAAGTGGGTGGTACCGCCCCCCCTGGGGGCGGTGCATTGAAATCGGGGGGGCGGTAATGCAAAAAGGAGCGGGGATTCTATTTCCATAAATTGAAAATGTTCACCCAATATAATTTCTAAATTTAAGTGTAAACGCGACATGTAAACTTCTAGGAAACGTTTACTTAAAATTATTTGTTTTGATAATTCATTTTTATGTTAAAATTATGTTCCCACCTAAGTTTCTTTTATTATGTATTAATTCTTTTATAACATAAATATGCTATGAAACAATATATCTATTGGATTCTAAATAAATATTCCATTAGTAATTATTTTAATTGAGTTATTAAAATGTTACTGATTTGGTTATTTAGTCTAGGAATCTGATTATTATTCAAGGGTATTGAGTTATAGGTTTATGGACCCAAGGGGGCGGTCACTCGAAAAAGTTTGGGAAACACTGATATAGAGGAACATGCATTCAATGAGCAGAGATATCTGCGGATGTTGCTTATATCCATTTAATACGATATTTTTTTCTTTATTTTCTATGTTATTATAAATTAGTTATTCTGAGGTAAAATGGATAAAACAAACAAAAGTCTCCAAAGAAATGAAGTTTTATTCAACAAACAACAACGCTTTTCGAACACTTTGTGTTCATCATCAGGAAGACACTAGAATACAAATTATATCTAATCAGTTATAGTTACAAATCAGAATGAGTAAATACCACACAATTATGGATTGCACAACTAATGGTATAAATTAGTTTGTAACACTTGTAATAATCCTAACACAAGAATATGTTCTCTAAAATCTAGCATAAATCAAAATAAATTCCAGATTATTTCGTTTCTTTTGTTGTATGAAATTCGATACTCAAACACGCCCAAAAAAAAATTCAATGATGAAAAAAATCATTCGTCTAAATAGGGAACGAACTTCAGAACTTAATGAAACTTAAATCACCCAGATAAAGCCTTAGCCAGTAGAACTTTGAATTCTTTTAAAGAAGTTATCATCAACCACTATTCTAAATATAAGCTGCTCTCTTAATATATTTTATTGTAAATTAATTCAAAAAATAGCTTTCTAGTCTTGGAGAGGAATAAATTTATTCACATTTTTTACTTTACTATAAGTAAAGTATAGTGATCGTGAAAAAATTCTATCTCGAGATTTTGATGGTATTACATGTTTTGAGGTATTGAAGTTTTTTCGATGTCTGTGTGTGTGTATGTGAGTGTTTGTGGGTGAGTATGTATCCACGCTACGGGATGGATCAAATTACTATAAAAGTATAATAATGTTATAACAGATAAAAAATGTAAAACATAATTCAAAATTGAAAACATTCTTTGAAAAATAATAAATGAAATTATTTTATCTCTTAAATTAAGAATTATCTTGAAAATTCATTTTTTCTTACGTGTTTCTGACATTGTTCAGACAAAATAGTAATATTTTGAAGTTTTAAATGGGAAACATTGTCTTAAATCTTTAATGTAGAAGGTCAGATGATCTGTGTAAGTGATCCACTGACTATTGAAACAAAGGTCATATTCTTCTGTAAAACATTATTTCGTAACATGAAGTATGTTTATACTTTCGCTTTTTCAATATGTTACTACTGCTGTAGTTATGCTAAGGATATTATATGCATCGGTGGTCTGATAAATGTAAATAAGCTGTATATTGATAAATGGATCAACGACTATCTGTACTTCTTCCAAGAAAGAAAGACTAATAAACATCTCTCATTTAGAATATTTATACTATGCCTAAATGTGACATTATATTGTATATTATATACCCAAGAAGTTCGATAGTATGTTTATTTGTAGTAAAGTTGAGTGTAGGCCACTTCAGATTTTTTTTTATGGAAAAATTCGTTTCGGAACTCGTACAAATCGGTTCCTGAACGACTTTCAGGAATGGACTATGTTCGAGAACCGGGGTATGACTGTATTTGTTAATATGTTACGTATACTATTATTTTTAGAAATATACCTCCTTCATAAAGTATATTTCCTTTCAATGATATTTTATCACTGCTAATTGAATGGGGTGTGTGTTCCAAGTCGAGAGGGCTGTAGTTTTCATTTTTTTGGGGGGGGGGGGGGGAGATAGTCTAGATAAGAGCCCATCTGTGACCCTGGGGTCACTTGTGGCCTCTACTCTAAGCCCGACTTATGCGTCCCCAGAGCTACATTCAGCTATAATTGCAGTATCCACATCTGGTTAAATTTACACATTAATAAATTTACTTTAAAATAATTGACAAAAATACTATGACATTTATTGTTTTAGTGACTATTTTGTTATAATTATTAACCTTTAAAATTCTATACAGGTATTCTTTGTTTAAAAACAACTCGGAATAACAACGGGTCTTCCGACTGGCTCAATATTCGTTTATCATTATTCTCTCGGAGTTTTGACGATGCGTGCGAGACGATATTCATCGGTATGCAGTACGATAAGTTGTGCGTGAGAACTAGGTTTTTAAAATTTTAAAATTAATGAAAAAACAATAAACAAGTCTGATATACATTTTGGGGATTTCAATAATTATGTCTCCACACAAAAAAAAGTGTTCTTCTGCAGGTTTACATCTGCACTGTTAAGAGTCGATCTACAGGGATGTAAGATTTTTAAAACCCCCCAATATGAGTAAATATATAACAGATATATATATTTACGCTATAACATACTGCATGAGTAAATAAACATACAGTTTCTTTGAAAAGAGAAAATAAGTGTGTAGGGCATGTTAACTACGAGCTTCTTTACTGTTATATATATATATATATATATATATATCCATGATCAAACCACAATAAGAAATGGGAAAACAAGACTAAGTTGGGTTTTTGACTCTGACGAAGACCGTTTGTTACGGTTGGAAGATCTTAGTCTTGTTTTCCCATTTATTATTGTGGTTTGATCATTGATTATTATTTCACGTGTTTATGTGAAATCTTTATATATATATATATATATATATATATATATATATAATTAAATGAAACAGTCCAACAGACTTTTAAATAAAAACTAATTAAAAAAGATAGCACAGAGATAGACAAAAGAATAACTCACTTCTATATTTCTACCATCGTCGTCATCAGGAGGCGAAGAGTCCCGCAGGAAGGCAGAGCGGTGACTTCCTGCGGGACTCTTCGCCTCCTGATGACGACAATGGTCGAAATATAGAAGTTAGTTATTCCTGTGTCTATCTATGTGCTATCTTTTTTAATTGGTTTATATGTATATATATATATATATATATATAATCAGAAATAATTATTTTTGATTATTAATTCCTCCAAGCATACATTGTTGAAAAGCAGAGCAGATTCTACATTCATGACTTTTTGAAATAGCTTAGTATGCTAAGGAAACTCGGAAGTTCTGACGACAGCAGCTATGCAGAATCTGCTCTGCTTTTCAACAATGTATGCTTGTATGAAGATCCGCTGCCAACTTATACAAATATTAATTTTTCATATATATATATATTATATATATATATACACGGATGAAGGAAAGCTCACACACACCACAAACTGCAAGCAAACTATTCATAAAAATGAAAATATATTCATGTCATCTTCAAACATGTAGCTCAACCGAAATTCGAAATCTACTTTTTTTCCATTTAACTGATAACACTTACGACTTTTAGTTTACTGATAATATATCGAAAATAGTTTTGATGAATTAAAAATATTTTCTTTTTGGATAGCTGGAGGAGATGATGTTTTCTTTAGAAGCAGAGTTCATTTTTTTTTTTTTTTTTTTTTTTTGTTCGACTCCGTAGTTTGAAAAGCCATTTTATGACACTAGTTTGTTATCTGGAAAATATGCTATTGAAACGATCTATTGACGTTTCAGTAACACTATAGCAAGTCAATAATTTTTTTGCTTGCAAAAAGCAATTTTGCATGAAATGACACTAGGGCCGGACTATAATTAAACTTGACTGTGGACTCGGAGAAGGAATTATTGTTTTCTCGTTTCCGATATCTGATCCAGATGTGATTATAAATGTCAGTCAAATGAAACTGATTACGACTTTCGCGTAAAAAAAATATATTAAATTATTAATAGAGGATATTTGTAAAGTATGAGGGGATTATAGTAGGCAGTAATAAAGTTATGATGGTTGAAAGCAACGTATTCTGTTTAAAAAATTGAAACTTTATTCTGATGTCGTAATGTTTGGTTGACTCTGAAAATATTTTCCACCTCTGTATTCTTCCCTCATTGATTCTGCTTTTCAATTTGTCTCTTGACATGTGTCAGGCACAAAAATAAACTAAATTTCCCGCCCTCTTTCTCTCTCTCTCTCTCCTCTCTCTCCCTTTCTCTCTCTCCTCCTCCTTTCTCTCTCTCTCCCCCTTTCTCTCTCTCTCCTCTCCTCTCTCTCTCTCTCCTCTCTCTCTCTCTCTCTCTCTCTCTCTCTCTCTCTCTCTCTCTCTCTTCCTGCCTTGTTACTTTTCCTTATTGAATAAAGAATGTTCCTGGCTAAGGTTATGATGGTTTTCCACCACAACATCCCATCATCCTTGCTCAAGTTTTTTTTTTTTTATAGATTGAGGATTTTAAACAAGTATTTGGCAAGGTAGCGAAATCCTTACAATCCCTCTTAGGTATTCAAAACTTATCTTACATCGTACCTATAAAAAAAATCTAGTGTTGTCCCTTAGGCTTCCGCAAGTTGTCATACCTCATACCTTTAATAATCCAGTGATGGCTGTAAGACGTTGTCCTACATCATACCTATAAAAATCTAGTGTTGACTCTGAGACGTCCTTAATTTGTCCTACATGTTACCAATAAAAATCTAGTGTTGTCTGCTTCGATGTATACCGTCCGTTAAGTATCCAATCCTACGTTGTCCTACATACTATAAAAATCTAGTGTTGCCTCTGAGACGTCCTTAAGTTGTCCTACGTAGTACCTATAAAAATCTAGTGTTGCCTCTGAGACGTCCTTAAGTTGTCCTACGTATTACCTATAAAAATCTAGTGTTGCCTCTGAGACGTCCTTAATGTCTGTTTCCATAAAACTGTAATCTAGTTCTAACCTATAATAATCTAGTGTTGCCTCTGAGACGTCCTTTAGTTCTCCTACATAACACCTATAAAAATCTAGTGTTGCCTCTGAGACATCCTTCGGTTTTCCAACATAGCATCTATAAAAATCTAGTGTTGCCTCTGAGGCATTTGCAAATCTAACAAGGAGTACTATAAGAAGACAATTTGCCGTTTATTGAAAGAAATATTATATTGACGTTCTTATTTAATAAGAACAAATAAAATAATACAACGGCCTTTGCATATCAAAAATTGTTTGCATTCATTAACCAAACGCACACTTTTAATTTTGAGAAAAGTATTATTGTAGATAAGGAGGTAGATTACCAAAGAAAAACACTGGAAGTTGTTTTTTGTTTTAAAAGGATCAAACTACAATTGTGATTTATAAAATTTGAAGAATATTTATTTAATTGTATAAAGTTGACTTGGTTATAGTTTTCTTTATTATTTGTTAAGATTTGAAAAATGTTGCTAGATTACATTAGTTTTATCCTTGATATTATGATTATAGTAACATCATTTACTAAAAGGTTTCTGTTTTGTTTAACGCAAGTTGCTTTGTTGTAGTTGTATTACTTACATAATAACAAATTCTGGACCTTAGCGTGTCCACAAACTTTGGATACATACTGAACCACCCACCCACACAAACATCATCAAAAAAAAAAAAAATACATCATAAAACTACTTCTGGGTCATCAAAACATATAATTCCTTCAAAATCTCGAGATCAAATTTTTTCACAATCACTATACTTTACTTATTAGTCCTAAATAATGTAAAAAGGTGTTGAGTTTTTCTTATTCATTGAATTCATACTTATAAAAGTCATTTTATTGCACTAAGTTATTTTTAATAGTATCATTCTATACATTGTAATAATCCATTGTTTTGTGTGTATTAGTTTCGTTCTTGGGTTTGTGGTTTTCGTTTTCCTTATGTTGTTTGCCTGTGAAAATCGGCTTTAAATAAAATCGAAACATCGGCATTTGAGACTACACTTCAACCTGAAAAGCTGACCTAGTCTCAAGTCCATTTGTTATTCATGTTTTAGACGGTCGATATATATCAATTGCCTATTTACTATTAACAGTACTGGACTTAAGCTCCATATATATAATACGATAATCAAATTGTAACGTAGTGTAATCAGTTATTATGTGGCATTTACTTATTGTGGGCTAAAAAGCTAATGAAACAGTTTTCACATATAAAAATTTAATCGTATAAACAACGCGTTTCGAACACATAGTGTTGTTCTTCATGCATTGACTAAGGGTGAGTGTCTGTGGTACAACTCAGACTAAGGGTGAGTTGTACCACAGACACTCACCCTTAGTTAATGCCTGAAGAAGAACACTACATGTTCGAAACGCGTTGTTTATACGATTAAATTTGTGTATGTGGAGACTGTTTCATTAATTTTTTACTCTACAACGATAATCAAACTAAACAAATATTAGGAATTATTCTATAAATATTTGTTCTGAACCTAAATGCAATAATTTGACAAATCAAGCGAGATATTTACTCCTAAGTTTATATCTAGACAAAAATCAAACTCTCTGTACACGTTCTAAGAATGTCGTGTACGTTATGATGTGCGCTTAGTGAACCGTTCTTCAAAATTACTACCTTATCCCTCCTACAAGCCCTTTAATTTGGATTTCCAAAATTACTGGGAAGAATTGCTTGTTACAGCCTTTGAATGCCCTTGGGTTCATTGTACGGTAAAATTAACATCAGTGGTAATTTCCCGTCCCCTTTATCGTTAGCTTTTGGTAGTCTTAATCTATCCTCAAATAATACGAATATATTAAAACTTTGAATACATAATTTATTTTCATTTTTATTTTACTATAAGTGAAGTATAATGATAATGGAAAAAGAATCTGGAGTGGCTTACACTCAACTTTACTATAAGTAAACATAATATACTTTTTTGATATATAATGTCTCATTTAGGCATAGTATAAATATTCTAAATGGGAGCGTTTTGTTGTTGAATAAAACTTCATTTGTCTGGAGACTTTTGTTTGTTTATCCATTTTACCTCAGAATGAGTAAATACCACACAATTACGGATTGAACAACTAACGATTTTAATGGGAGATGTACTCGTATATTAGTCTTTCATTCCTGGAGGAGGTACAGATAGTCGTTGATCCATTTATCAATATACGAGTATATACTCGTATGTTTTTTTTTTGTATGTCACGCCACTGATGCATATAATATCATTAGTATAAAAGTGACTTTCCGATCATGCATAAGCGCTCCCAAACAATAGGGCTCATCTACACTATGAGGCCCATTTCTGCGTAAAATTTTTGGTCCATCAAAGATTCTGTACCTTTGCGTGTCCACAAACTTTTGATACACACCCACCCACCCACACAGAAATCATCAAAAAAAAAACATCATAAAACGACTTCGGGGGTCTCAAAACATATAATTCCTTCAAAATCTCGAGATCGAATTTTTTTCACGATCACTATACTTTACTTATAGTTAAAGTAAAAATTGATTTTAAGATTTTGATATTTTTGCATTATTTGAAGATCTCTGATTCATTTTTAATATTTTTCAATAATGTTTGGTTGTTTGTACGAAGAGTAGGTGCGAATCCAAAACTTCGTAACCACATTTCAAGTAGCCCTCTATGGAAAAATCGTAATGGTGCATGTCATGCCTATTGTTCTTTATGTGAAAATATCGAAGTCATTTTGGGTACTGCTGAATCATGTAAAAGGTATTTTAAATCAAAAGGAATACTAATTTTTTCTGCTTATTTCTATGTATTGATTAGGTTAAGTAGCAGTGGGTTTCTCACAAGGGTCGAACATTAGCCCTTTGTGATAATTCGCAGTGAACAATCTATATTGAAATATTACCTAACTAACGTATATTTTGAATATGCCGATACCTGAAATTAGTATAATCTTTACTTTTGTTG